>OZ005741.1:90699973-90746479 GCA_963930735.1 Dioctria linearis
CTTTAGTCACCAAGTGTCGGCATAAATTTTGGCTAAATTACCAGGTGAAGTGAGATCATTTTTTTTTTTGTCGGCAGGATAATTTATCTTCCTGTGTTTTCATACAGATTTATCAGGTGACGGCCTGGATCCTCACTGGGGGAACCAGTGGGAAAAGGCAAAGCAGTAAAAACGCTAAAAATCGGCTAGTGAAGGTGCCGCAACATAGCTTAGGTCGGACCTGGCGTCTGCTCGAAAGTCCAAAGCTTTCCTCGAGACCAGTTAATAAACCACCATTCAAAATCATCGCGTGGGAGATTGTGAAACGGAGGAGGAGGCAACAAAAACTATTGGGAGACGAAAGAACCCCCCCCCCCCCCCCCACAAAAGAACAAGCAGGAGAATTTCCTATCCTTTCATCTAATTTCTTTGATTTCACAGCGTTAATCACCAGGCCGCTGAAGCGCTTCATCGCCGGGGGATTGACATGTATGTAAGTACATTTTATAAGAATGTAATAAGAGTAAATTTTGTTTTTTTTTCCTTCTTGTCTTCTTTTCGGGGTTAACGTGTAGTTTTGATAATTTTTTTTTGATTTGTATAGGATAGTCACCTACATATAAATTGGTAACTAAGTGGTTACGTAATAGCACCTTTGTAGCGATTTCGTTTCTTCATATATATATATATATCTTTATATTTATCAGCTAATATCGCAATGGGGTTGCTTTTGTTTTTTTCTTAGATTATATATATATGTAGATCAGCATAGTAGCGTAATGTCTTTGGTAATACAAATTCCTTTTTTTTATATTCGTTTCTTTAACATATAAACGTAAATATTAGTATAATGACGAAATAATTTTTTTTTCTTTATCACTTAGATTTTTTTTTTTATTTTGATACATAGATTAGCTTAGTGACGTAGTGACTTTCGTTTCCCCGCGATCTTAGTATTTCCGTTTCTCTTATGTATACATATATATACAATTAATATACTTTATTATCATACTAGCTTTATGTTCCATGGAACATATACATACAATTCATATAACGCCTTAGATCTATCCGCAGATGGACCTACTCACATAGTAGCGTACCTCCTTATCTTTTTTTTGTGTGCATGTTATGTTCTGTAATTCAATAAAAAAAATCGTGAAAATGTGCTAAGTCTCATGTTTTCGTTTGGTGCCGGGTATGGTTACGGTTTGGGGACGGGTCGAGATATTGGGAGGATGAGGCAGTTTCCCATCTCACCTAGGAATTTAGGTCGTCTAGTGTTTCCCGAGATCCCACTGATATGCTGTTGGAGTAGATCTATCACAGATTTTATCGTTTTACTACTACTCCGTGCCAACTAATTTCCACTATACATCAGAATTATTTTTTTTTATATAAAAGTTTTAAAAATTTACAAAACATCGACCAATTGCAATCACTTCGATTCTTTCAAAGGTTTTTGAATCTATCATTAACTCCAAATTAATGAAGTATCTGGAAACCAATCAGCTCATCAACGATCGCCAATACGGCTTCCGGCACGGTCGCTCATCTGGAGACTTGCTGACTTTTCTTACGGAACGTTGGAATCGTAGCCTTCACAATTTTGGTGAGTCCAAAATCATTGCTCTAGATATTTGAAAGGCCTTTGATAGAGTCTGGCATCCAGCCCTTTTAGCCAAACTCAAAGCACTTGGTCTTTCCCCTCCTCTTCTATTATGGATTGAAAGTTTTTTATCTAGTCGCCAAATACGTGTTGTATTAGATGGCGTTATATCTGAACCTCAACCTATTAATGCCGGTGTCCCCCAGGGCTCTGTTATTTCTCCGACTCTATTTCTAATCTTCATTAATGATCTGCTTTCCCTTACTTTTAATCCTATCCATAGCTTTGCTGATGACAGTACCCTTGATTTCGCATACTCCTTTGACACCCTTGCGGATTCCAGAGGGAACGCCACATGTGTTAAACGAGACTGCATGATTAGATCATTGAATAACGATCTTGACAATATTCTCGCTTGGGGCAAAGTGAATCGCGTCGAATTCAATGCATCTAAGACCCAAAGCTGTATCATCTCATTAAAACAAGACCATCACTTAACCACTCCCGTTTCGTTTGATGGCGCATTAATTTCTGATTCACCGTCACTAAGAATTCTTGGCATTAATATTTCCAGTAAGTTAAGCTGGACAGATCACATCTTCTCGGTTGCCAAAGAAGCATCAAAATGTCTTGGTTTTTTGAAAAGGTGTAAGAAATATTTCAGCCCATCAAATATAGCGCTCCTCTACAAGTCCTACATCAGACCTAGAATGGAATACAATTCCCATATCTGGGCCGGGGCTGGTCGCACAGCCTTAGCTTCATTGGATATTGTCCAAAAGAGAGCCTGCAAGCTCATTGGCGATGTGGCAATTACTCGTCATATCGACTCGCTCGAGCACCGTCGCAATGTTGGATGCCTTTCGCTCCTTTATCGCTATATGCATGGTCAATGTTCTGATGAAATATCTAGTCTGATCCCGTGTAGAATAGTTCCTGCACGTAATACTCGCGCTGCATCCCGCGCTCATCCTTTTACCCTTCAAATTACCCTCGGCCGTACACTAAAATTCCGTGATGCTTTCTTATCCCGAACTGTGCGAATGTGGAACAGTCTACCATCTTCTGTCTTTCCTCCGGCATACAACCTGCGAAAGTTTAAGGGCGACATACATCGGCACCTCCGCCGCTCTCCTCATATCCCTTAATCCTTTCCCTATCTCCTTCCTGCCACGCTGTGCTTTGCATCATAGGGTATCCCCTGAGCTTGGCTTAATAATATCAAAAAAAAAAAAAAATCCCTATATAATAGAGAAACGTGTAAAGATACATATACTTACCTACGGTATATACTTATGTTTGCAACTTCTTTGTTTCAATGGCACAAAAGGGCGAGTTAATTAGTTATGGCTATGTGCTATCAATGTATAATGGTACATATATATTTTTATTTTCTTGGAATAAACTACATAAAATCTTTACAAAAGTGGGAGCCCTAGTGTGGCACGTCATTTTGAGTGGTGTCCCCTTCTCTATCTTTAAGTTTTCTTGTTGTATTTCATCTTGTCCATCTTCTGTCTATCTGACCAAATGGTACAGCAGTAGGTGGTTGATCGACGAGCAAAGAACCTACCCAAGTCCTGAGCTTGAGCCGGCAAAAGTCTGTACCACGCTCATCTAAGGGTCAACTCCTATTGTCCCTATCTAACAACAGAAGGGACATACGGTAGCCATGACCAGTCATTTGCTTCGCTGAGTTAGATTTTCGAGAAGCGGGCACGCTCAGAGCTGAACATGACTGGTTACAAGAGGCGTCCGAAAATGTTCATGAAACACCTGATTTTATTCTTAATTTGTCTTCCGGTGAGAACAAGTATTCAAAATTAATTCGCAAATCTGCATATTAAAGCATAAACATTTTTTATTTATTGTATAATTTTTATTTTTTTTTGTTTTAATAAAACATCTGCATGGATAATTGGGATAGGGCACAAACAAAAGTGCTTATTTCTTTACTACAACAGTGCCCATGTTTATACGATGCCAAGGACCCACATTTCACAAATAAAGTGAAAAGAAGTGACAAATTGAATTTTATTTTGAACGAGTTGAAAGACTATAGACCAAATGTAACAGTGCAATGCATTAAAGAAAAATCAGGACTCTGCAAAGTCAATTATCGAAAGAGAGAGCTAAAACGTTTGGTTCAAAGAGGGGCCGTGCGGGAATCATCCATTCCTGTACATGTATTATGGTATGGTGCTATGATGACCTGCTGTTCCTTTCGAATTGCACTGATGCAGTTCCAAGTACTCCAAATATTGAATTACCTGTGGTAGGTAGATATTTAATATTCTCAGTTTATAACAACTAATCTTCTTGTCATTTTTAGGATGAAATAAACGAGCCGATAGAGTTGGCACCCGAAGCATGGGAGGAGGGAACATTAATTGTAAGTTAAAACCAAATATTCTCTTAGTTTATTTTTATTTCAAACAGTTTGCACTCCTTGCAAACCTTGACATTATAATTTCCCTTCGTTGTTAAAATATTCCGTCCAACTTCTTCTAACCGCTTCGTTTGCCTTTGAACGTCTATTAGCCGCTGCTGAATGATTGCCATCGCTGCTAATACCAATTTATTTTTCCGTGTTATTTTCGTCGCAAGGAATGCTTTCGGCATACCAACTACTGTTCGTAATTAAAAAATTATGGAGAACACAACAACACTGCACAATATATTTTACTTTTACTTGATTCAATTTTATTATTTTTTGCAGTATTTGAAATCAATTTGTTAGAATACCGAAAGCACGCTCAATTGTTTGCCTAGCTCGACTTAAACTGCGATTATATGTTTTCTTTAGATCATCTGTTGTCGTGAGTGGATATGGAGTCATCATGTTTTCTAGTAATGGATTGTAACAAACACATGTGGCAGTAACCTTCCGTTTCCGATGCATTTTCTAGCGGGAAGAAATTTATCGGCTTGCCTAAATATGTGCCTTAAATTGGAACGTTGTAGGACACCACCATCACTTATTCTCCCGTTACATCCTATATCGACAAAAATAAATCTCCCGAAGGCGTCTGCAAGTGCTAATAACACGATGCTGTGAAATCCCTTATAGATGTAGTAAAGGGGTGTGTCCTTTTTTGATGACATGAAAGCTATAAATCAATAAAAAATTTTAACTTTTCACAAAAAAAAAGGCAAAGCTTCGATCAACTTCATGAAGTTGAATTTAGCAAAAAACAACAGCAACAGTCGACAGGAAAAGAAGCTGAATTCTGCCGAGTTAAAAGAAATTACTTTGGAGGACGTGTTTGCTGATCATAAAATAGAGATTCTGCAACTTGTGAGGAAAACAATAAGAGATGAGAAGAAATCGTTTGCTTCAGCAAAGTAACGAATGCATGCATGGGCCCAGCACGTCTTCCACTCCAGTGATGTTGTCAAATTTGTCTTTGCCACCAATTGAATCTCCACAATTCTTCAGGCAGGATTCCTCAACATATTCCACTTCGCTAGAATATTCTTCATCACTATCAACTACAAGCGGGAGCGTACAAGTGGATGGTAACAATACACTAAACAACGTTCCAAGACTTGAAGTCCTGGACGTACAGATATTAAAAAATTCAAGTATAGAGATGAACGAGAACGACAATGTCCAATTGTCCTTAACAAATAAAAATATCTTAGGACAAGCACGGGAGGGGTCTGAGGTCTTTGATGGTTTTGAAAATGAATAAATAAAAAAGTATATAAATAAATATATAAATTCTTTTCATACATACGTCTACTGTTTTTTATATGTACCTTTAAAAATTCCTTCTTCATGTTTTTATGAATAGCCTTACATACATCCTCAATTGCTTCTGCTAAAAATGATTTTGATAACTTGGAATTATAGTCCAACTCCGTAAAATTTTCTCGAACTGACGACAATATTTTGTTGAAACACAATGCATCCATTCGCAGGGAATTTTGTAATCCGTTGTACCTGGTTGGAGTTCTCACATGAAATTTAGTGTATTTCCACATCGTTGTCTATTTTTCCGCCATTCTTTTATCCAAAAAGTTGGTTTTTTTTGTAATTCTTCCTCTTCCTTTCCGTTCTCTATGCAGCTGCCAGAAATAAGCTTCCTGAAGCTGCTGTAAGTAGGGAACCAACAGCGTTTTTGTTGTCCATAATTAACTTATCTATAAATTTTATTTTTTTTTTTTTATTAAAATATATTTAATTTAAAAAATCATATCAAATGATTAATTTCCATACCTGCCAGCTTTTATAATTAATTTGCTTTTTAATCAAAATATATTTTTTTTTACTTGTCACAACCTTCTACCTTTACGTCCTAGTACTCAACTCGAAATGAAATAATGCACGCACACATTCACAGTCCCTTATATAAATGAAAGCCTGCAGCAAGAATAAACCGGTATGTATACTGCATCAAGAATACTCGTCTGGGATGGCCCAATGCAATATTCAATTTTCGCCAACACGAGCTGTTTGATATTTTGAGCGATGTAATTAATAATAATATTTCATATAGAAATAATCGATTACAAATTTCATATGATAAGCAATCTTATAAAAGTGCGTCCTCAAAATATTTTTTTTTAATTACTTGTTGTTTAAATTAACATAGTATAAATAGTTAGTATTAAGACTTTGTTCATCTTAAATAGTAATTTCTGAGCAAACCCAAAAACCGAATTAAAAATAAAATCTGCAAGCTTACGTTACCACCACAAACAAATTAACCGAGCTCAGTGAAAATATAATAATTATACAGCCACGTTGGTATAAATATTTATGCTATGGTGAACTGGAATTTGTAAAATAAAATAGCCCAGACTCCCACTTTAATAATAAAAGACCCACGTGCTAAGCTAAAATTCTACAAGCTGTTATATAATTATTTAATTTTGTTAGCATATTTTTGCATTCAGACTAACTTTACTAAGCTGTACTGCCTAAGAACTTTGTAATAATTTGCAAAACTGTTTACCTAAATTTTTACAAAAAAAAAAAAATGAAAAAAAAATAAAAAAAAAACAAAATATTTTGGTTCGACGTCAAAACTTAAGGGCATTGTATAAACTTTTGACCAAACAGTTTTACTATAAGTACCTACCAAATTTTTTTTAGAGAGCCCAGTATAAAAGGGACATTTACTAATGTGATTTTGCACTACTTTTAAATTCTCATATAAAATGATTTGCACAAGTGGGTTTCAGTAATTTTAATATTGTATTAATGTAGTTTGCTTATTTGCAATTTCCAATTCCACCTCGAGGCCAACAAACTGGCAGCGAAATATTTTTTTCATATTTTCCTAGTGTCGGCCTTGCATTTCGTTCTTTCGATCACCATAAAATTTGATCGCTTGCTTATTTAAGTAAAAAAAATGGAAATCTAAAGTTGAAATAAATATTGCGAGCTTTATTTTTTTTAATTTTTTTTTGTTTTGTTCTACCTGCAGAGTCCAGGTAAAATATAATGATGCAATACATTTCACCAATTTGAATGATCTTAAGTTGAAACAACTTTTAATGTATGCAAATGATAATTTAGGTATATGTGCATAGTATTACGAGATTCCCAGAGCATATGCTTTTGAGTTGCAAAACTGCTCCTGCCTGTTTAGTTCCCTTTGATTTGATTGTGAGGGGAGTTTCTCTGACCATTTTCATGTTCAGTCTCAATCCTGGCAGAGCCCTAGGACGTCTTAATTTCCCCTGAATCTTCTTTTTTCATACTAAAATATTCTTAACAGTAACAAATACCTATATCCGTTTTAAATTGTTTTTTTTTCGTTTTTAAGTTGTAATGGGGGACCTACTGAGCCGTCTTGGACTTCTCCTTTAACTCCGGATAAAAGTATCCTGCTGGTTGAGCTGGCTGTGATTCTACAGGCTGCTCTCCTAGATGCTCTCGCTGGACTCAAGTGCTCGGCCACTTCGGTGGTAACATTCCTTTAATATCTTCATTAGATTCCACGCTCGCTGTAAGTTTCCTCAACAGCAACTTTCCGTAGATGACCTTCAGGCTCATAATGATACCCTAATCAAATGAATGTGAAATGTGTTGCGAAGAGCGCGTCCGTTGTAAGCCCTACATACACCCATCTTACCATGAATATAGAAAGGTGCTGCAACAGTCACCTCCCGCTGCAAAATCTTGGCAGAATTTGTGTGGGTGGCTGCACAGCGAATATGTCGCTAACGATCAGCTGGCTTGGGGTGGTTCCTGCCACCCACATCCTTTGATGCTTGTGAGGTGTGCGAGAACGATAAGAAAAAGAGAAGGAAACTTGCTCATCTTATGGGGACTTCGGACAGACAGACGGACAAAAAAAAGATGCTCGTTTACGTCGTATTGTCTACTAACCTCCACTAGTGTAACCTAGAAATCTAAAAATGAAAAGATCTGGAGCTGGAAAAAAAGCAAAACTGAAAATTCCTGTTGCCGATCACTGAAGTGCAAGAGAGAGAACAGAGTGGAGACACCGGACAATTGATATATCGCCCGGAGAAGAGCGACGCAGAGAGTGAGAGAGAGAGAGCTGGAATCTCGGATGATGATGAAGTCCGGACTGGACATGATTTGGGCCCATCGCCCCCATCCAAACTGGCTAGACGTCGTAAACCATCAGAAAATTCTTAGCCGCATACGTCGGTGTGTGTGTGCTCCTCAGCGATGCCCCATCAATCCATCACCCTCCACCTGTTGAAATTATCTAAGCATCGTTAGGTTAGAGCGAGGTATAAAGAAGGGAATGAATGAAGAAACAATAGGATGTACAGAATATCTACATAAAAAAAAAGGAATATAATGAAAAACTCGCAAGACTATGTCCCATGTAAAGTCGTGGATACATATATTTGTTTGTACTTCCAGTCGTTAAATCTTTGGAGTCCGTCGTTCATCGCTCCTTACATATACTAAAGACAATTACATATTAAGGCTAAGGTACGCCCTACTAAGCCTGACCTTAAAATACTTAAGGGTATAACCAAGTGTCCATGGCACGCAAACAAAAAAAAAAGAAAAGAAAAAAAATAGTAATGTATAACGAAAGAAACCTAATATCTAAAATACAACAACAAGAAATATAATATAACTATGTATATGAATGTAACACTAATAGTATATGTATGTGATCGCAAAGATAAAAAATGAACTTACTGGGAATGGTATACAACCCATTAGTGTACGAAATTCCCCCAATGCTCCGTCTGCTGGCGTGGCGGGTGCACCCTTTTCATTGCGGTCTGCTGCTCCAACTATACGGCCTAGTTTTTTTGCTCTGCAACTTTCCTGGTACTGTCTGAGTGGGTTCATTGACCTCTTTTTTTATATGTGGGTTCATTCACCACTTTTGCTTTTATATCTGGGTTCACTGACCTCTTTTTTTCCTTAGTCTGAGTTTCGTGTCACTACTTTTAAATACTATGTCTCATAATCACATGCCACGAGGAAGCCTGCTTAAAGACCGCATGGCTTGGAAGAATGAATGACGGAATTCGAATACACACTCAAACACTCAAGGTCAAGGCTGAAAGTCACTGACGTTGGTCATGTTTACAGGTGGACATGTCTTGCTCTACACAATTTAACCCAATACACAGGTAAGAACACCATATAAAAGTGGGAATTGAATTCACTGAAGTAATATTGATCATGGTATGGAATATTAAAGTACCGGACTATATTGCACGACACAGGTTATTATGAAAATCTATAGAACTAGAATCACTACTGAGCAAACTTTCCTCTTGAGCGCGATTTCATGGCGCGAAAATTAATATTGGATTATAGTCCACCAAACAGGTTAGTAGGCAAACTTATAAGACCGCTAACAAGAAAATTTCCTTTTTTTTACCGCCATCAGGGCATGAAGTATAATGCACTACACAGGTAATTGTGAAAACTTATAAAAACTAAAGTCACTAATGAGAAACATTCCTTTGCAGATCACCTTTATGGCATGAAAATTATATTGAAGCTTAATGCACCACACAGGTAATTATGAAAACTTATAAAAGCTAGAGTCACTAATGAGAAACTTTCCTCTGCAGATCGCCTTCATGGCATGAAAATTATATCGAAGCTTAATGCACCACACAGGTAATTATGAAAACTTATAAAAACTAGAGTCACTAATGAGAAACTTTCCTTTGCAGATCGACTTCATGGCATGAAAATTATATCGAAGTATAATGCACTGCACAGGTAATTCCAGGAACCCCGCGAGGTTATGTTGTCCGCCTTCAGCGCAGGTAATCAGGTGACAAAAAAAACACAAAATAAAACTCACGGATTCTACGACGTTTCTGTTCAACGCGGTTAACATGGTACAACAACAAAAACTATTATCAATTGCTCACAAATTAGAATTAGCACCGTACTTGCAACACGACATATGGCCAGTTAACCCGCTCAGAACTCAATCTCGACTGCCCAGCCTGCCTACATCGCAGCTGTTTCTTGCTTCATCCACCGCTGTTATGTTTCTACTCCGTGCTTCTACGAAGAGAGCAGCCACCAGTTCCGTTTTGGGATGGGTTTTATTCACTCAAGCACACAAATTATCATTTGGTTATCAACATTTATTTTATTTAAACAATTTACACTCCTTTTGTTTAACTTACTGGATCTTTATATTAGATTCTACAATACGTTATATTAGAGTAAACGATACGTTTAGTTTAACAAGGATACGTTATATAGTACATGTACTAGTTCTCACAATTGTTAATCTACCGTCTTTTTCCGGGACTTCCGATCTTTACCATTTGACGAATTTAAACAAACTCCCCGAGGTTTGGTGATCTTGCACCCAGGTACCCACGAAAACTTGCAAAAAAAGCTTTTTTTCTTTTTGCTTTCTCACGACGATGAAAGATCGTACGTGAGAATATGCGATTTGTCTCAAGTGGATTCAATTAGCGCGACGAAAAATGATATCCGATCACACGGTATGTAGGTAGGTATACCGTGCGAGTGGAGTGCATGTCTGATAACGAAATGCAATTTATGCTAAATTGCATTTTGTTACGACATGCAAATGCAGTTTTAAATGCATTTGAAATTTTTGAAGGCAAATGAGAAATTTAAATGATTTAAATGAAAATTTAAATTAAATTGATTTTTCGTTTTCAGGGTCATTTCTGCGATACATCAATATATTGCATAGGGCAATATATTGATGTATTCACCTTATGGTTGTGATTCGGGGCATTGGGCACCTGAGTCACAACATCCCTCTCGCCTGGGGAAAAGAAAGTTTTATTCCTCCCGTGAAGAAAACGTTCTTTCATGTAGTAAACTAGAATGCGTACATATATTTGCATATACATATAAAGGAACTGGTATATAACTAGTCAACCACAAAATTATAAAATACAGTAAAAACTAATACATATATATATTTTAATTTCTAATAGAGAAGCTTTACTTTATTAATTATACGTTGTTATTAAATTATTTTGTTACAATTTTTATTTATATGCAGATAAAATATGTATTGTGAATTATTTATTATTGTTGACGAGTACTATCATTTCGCAATGAATGATTGAATATATCTACATATTGATATATACATATTTGATAATTAGTGTAAAACTAGAGAGAAAAAAAACCTTATTGTATTAAGTATTACATTAAATTTTATATACATTATGATTATTTTTTTTTTATTTATTTCTATTGAAATTACTACTCATTTTAAAAGGTAGTTTATTTCCTGGCATCATTTGTTTTACTTTTATTTTATTTTTTTGTTTTTCCTTGCCTTCTTATAATACTTTTTGTTTGTTCTATTTAGATTGAATTATACCTATATGTTCGGTAGTCCTATAGCTACTCACATTTACCCTATTTATTTATTTATTTTATTTACACTTAGAGATCTTTGTATTTTTTTCTTCTCATTAATAGTTATTAATTTTTCTTTATATAAAAAAAACTACATATGTATATATATATCAAAAAAAAAAAAAAAAACGTTAGATATTATTTTCCTCCTTAATTCTTTAGTAGTGTTTTGTTTGGATGGGGATGGATATAGGAGGATAAGAATTGGGAAGCGAGAGGTTATCGTTTCCTTTTGTCATTATCTGTAAGTTAAACGTTTTCTGTGGTTTTTCTTTGTGGTGCAAGAGTTAATTTGAATTTTGATTCTCTCGGTGCCGGCACATTTTCCTGTTTATTTTCAGGAAGTATTATTTTTTTTTGAGTTACGGGTTTTTGTGTTGTATTTAATATACAGATAAACACATAGAATAAAGATAATTGAGGCAATTGTCAGGGACGAAACTGTATAGTGGTGAATATGGTGATTGTTTATAGCATTTAAAGGAACTAATTCTTGGTCTTGTTGGAAACGAATGGATTCTAGAAGTTTATCTAGATCCGTGTTACTCGAAAGATTTAACGTATGTATTTTTATATGCGATCCTATTGAGGAGGACGTCATATTTGATATTATACTGGAAATGTTTACTGTTGGGATAAAATGGGAATTGAATTTGGACATTTTTACGTTATGTCCGTGCAGGATGAATTCCTTGCTGCGAACATAACAACCGGGATTGATGTGCATTGTTCCTGTTCCTTGCAGAGCTTGTGAACTAATGGAATTTTCGCAAATAATATCTATGTGGATGGAATCTTTTAGGGAGAAAAGCCAAGTGTTCTGCTGCGATAATTGCGTCCAAAAACAATCTTGCTCTAATGTTAAGATTGTATATTTCGATGTAATTGGTTCCTTTTTTATCAAGTTTAATTCACGTTGGTTTATTTTTGTATTTGTGGTTAGTATAGGTGATGAAATTTTGCAGTAAAAATGCGTTTGGTCCAACGTTGTGCAATTGTGAATGTCTTGGACTGTTAGTTCGAGATAGTGTTCGCGATTATAGTCGATTAGTATATATTCTTTGATGGTTCAATATATACGAGCGATTTTTTTAAGGATAGTAGGCAATGGTATTGTTTTAAAGATTTGATATGGTTCCTTGAAAGGAATGGGGATTCTGTGTTCTATAATTATTTTGTTTTTGAGATTGTACTTAATTTATAAATTTGTGATAATGTATTTCCTCTGGGATTTATGGGAAGCATCATTGTATTTGGTATTTCTTGCCTGATATTTGATAACAATTCTTCTATTTTTCTAGGAGTTATTAGTGTAGGATGTAATTTTCCATGCCTTGAATCAAGTTTAATTCACGTTGGTTTATTTTTATATTTGTGGTTAGTATAGGTGATGAGATTTTGCAGTAAAAATGCGTTTGGTCCAACGTTATGCAATTGTGAATGTCTTGGACTGTTAGTTCGCGATAGTGTTCGCGATTATAGTCGATTAGTATATATTCCTTTGATGGTTCAATATATACGAGCGATTTTTTAAGGATAGTAGGCAATGGTATTGTTTTAAAGATTTGATATGGTTCCTTGAAAGGAATGGGGATTCTGTGTTCTATAATTATTTTGTTTTTGAGATTGTACTTAATTTATAAATTTGTGATAATGTATTTCCTCTGGGATTTATGGGAAGCATCATTGTATTTGGTATTTCTTGCCTGATATTTGATAACAATTCTTCTATTTTTCTAGGAGTTATTAGTGTAGGATGTAATTTTCCATGCCTTGAATCCGTAAGAAGATCTATTAATTCTGCCTGGGTATTTTGGTATCTGAATGCCATTAGTGAGACTAGTGAAATGAGTGATTCCAGTTCAATTGATATTTTGTTATCAAGTGACCTACATATTTTCCATCAATGATGTGGCTATCCGCACTGATATTAGTTTTTTATGCATGACCATGAATTCCTTTTCAATTGCGGCTTTAGTTTTATTGAAAACATTTGCGGTTGCTTCGACTATCGCAGTTTGGCTTTTCATAAGTGATAGGAGGGAGTTTTGGTTAAGGGTGAGGTTACGGATTTGCTAGTCATAAATCTTGGCATCATCTTCGTCTAATGTACCGAAAAGAGCTTTAGAGATTGAGCCTATAGCATTGAAAAGTGCTCTTTGTTTTCTATTTTGGGTCACAAGTAACATATTCTTATATTCAATGTATGCTAATATAAGATTTATTTGTAACAACGTGTCGTTACAAGTGTGGCTCAAGGCTGAGTGTTTGTCCAGCTTCTGGCAGGTCGCTGTAATTTGTTGGGCTATGAACTGGATGTTGTTGAATTCTGTTTTAAAATTTTCCAGGTCGTAGAATGTCACTAATTTCCACTCGTTGGTGTAGAAATTGCCTCTGCTAATTTCCTCAAAATAAATGCCTGCAGTAGCATTTAGCTGCTTTACCTCTATTCCTGAGCCATAGATTAAGGGGATGAAAATTAGAATGAATGCTATATGCATCATTTTGGAAACCTGGAAGATGACACTATGTTAATATCTCTAAATGATATTTGAAGATATTGAAGTTTTTACTCTGAGAACAGTTTTAGGTCATTGTTATGGACTCTTTTGTTTTTATTATTGATTTTAATAGTGGAATTGGGGGAATTAATCTCCATTATCTCATACGGACCTGGACATAGTGCTGAGAATTTGTTCTCTCGAACTCTGCTCTTAAGTACGACTTTATCACCAGTATTAAATGATTTTTGGACGGAGTTTTTATCGTATTGTATTTTAGATTTTTCTTTATTTGCCATGGTCATGTCTTTAGCTGTTTTGAAGCTATGCTGTAGACGCGCTTTTAACTCGTTTGCATAATTGTCGTAATTATAACAAACGGTTGGAGATGATTTCAAATTGAGAACTCGGCTCACATAGGCGATTGGATGATCTCCTTGATCATCAACTTGTGAAAGGACAGCCCCGATGGCGTAGTCACTGGCATCGGAGGTGACAAAAAATTCTTTGCCAAAATCAGGATATGATAAAATTGGTGCTGAAATTAAATTATTTCGCAATTCGCAGAATGCTTCATCGCAAATTGCGTCGAACTTGAAGGGCGTATCTTTTTTCAAAAGATTTGTGAGTGGCTTCGCAATCTTCGAAAAATTTGTAATAAAGCGGCGATAATAGCCGACGAAACCAAGGAATGCTTTGATATCCTTTTCCTTCTTGGGTTTGGGATATGATTGAACTGATTTTATTTTCGCAGGGTCTGGTTTGGCTCCATTTTCTGTAATTATGTGCCCCAAGTAGGTACATAATTTCTTTCCTTAGGAAATGGCACTTTTCGGGTTGAAGTTTGAGGTTGAAATCACGAAGGCGGCTAAATACTGCTGTGAGTCTAGTGCTTTGATCTCTAAGATTGTATCCATGGACTACAATATCGCCCATGTATACGAAGCAATAAATACCTTGAAGACCAGGTAAGACATTATTCATGGCTCGTTGAAAAGTAGCAGGGGCTCCTTTTAGACCAAATGGCATACGATTGTATTCGTAGTGGCCATAGGGTGTGCTAAAGGCAGTTTTCTCCCTGTCCTTCGAGTCCATTTTTATCTGGTAGAATCCACTGGCTAAGTCGAGTCTGGTAAAATATTTCGACATCCCCAACTGGTCGAATATATCAGTGATATTAGGCAGTGGGTACGTATCTCCAATAGTAATGTCGTTAATACGACGAAAGTCTACCACTTCTTGCCACTTTTTATTTCCATTTTCATCTGGTTTTTTAGGAACCAGGAGAAGTGGAGAATTCCAAGTACTATGTGAGGATTTTATAATATCGGACTCCAGCATTTCTTGTAATTGCCGGTTTATTTCAGTTCGGCTTGCTTCAGGAAGTCGATAAGGCTTGGTATAACTTGGCGGCTTGTCTTGGAGGGTTTCGATTTTGTGGGTAATCGCATCTGTATAAGATCGGAAATCCCCTTCTATAAAGAAGAGATCGTTGAATTCCCTACAGATATTGCGAACACTCTCAGATTCCTCTGAATTACAGTGATCCAATTTGATAAGGTTTTGCAGCTTATTTATTCTGCCATTAATTGGATCTCTTTCAGAGTATGTGGAGATGACCACAAAGTCGTCCAAGTCTTGGTAAACTGGGTTCACCTCGTAAGGTGCCAGATCGGCGTCCTCCTCATTTGTGTTGAGGATTAGGACTTGTGCCATACCGTTGACTGGTTCGACTATCGAATTTCCAAGAAATAAACCTGGCCTTATTTCCTTCTTGAAACAGACCGATTGATTGTGAATAGAAGGAGCTGGAATTTCAATGATGAATTCTGATCGAGCCGGAATTTTAATTTTATTTAATTTATCCGATTCTTTCGGATTTTTAAAAGGAAGGAGATATGATTCCAACTTTTGTGGAATTTGGAAGGAGTTATTCGATAATACCGACTCGATGGAATTAGAAGGAGTTAAAAATTCATTGAAATTCTTTGATATTTTTTATATTTACTCATAGCCTTCACCTTTTGTGAATCTATTGTTGCAGGAGATTGAATTTTATTTAGTTTAGCCTTTCGTGCGGCTATTGATGGAGATATATTTTCATTATTTTTGGTCTTCACTTCTGATGAAGTATTGGATAGATATAGATTGTTATTGCTTTGTAAAGCAATTGATGGAGATAGAATTGTATTAATATTTTTATTGGAGAATGTTATCTCCGTATATAATAAACTTTTAGTTTGAGACCTCTTTTGTGGGTCTTCGCTTTTCAAATAAACGTATGGATAGTTAGTGTAATATTCTTCATAAGGATTAGATTGATTTGAATCATTTATTTCTAAAGAAATATATTTGTTTTTATAATTGATACTAGCATTGTATCGAGATAAAAAGTCATGACCAAGTAGGCCATCGTATGAGAGGATGGAGTTATTTCGCACAATTTGAAATGGGTGTTCTAGGATGGAGTTATTATTATTTGAAGATTCTAAATTCAATTTAGCAAAGATGAGCCCTTCCGTAGAAGTGGACTATGTGAGTAATGTGTTTATATTGCAGACAGCATCTCTGTAGCAGATGCTATCTGGCTTTAATGGATGGAGTTTAATTAAGCTGATCTCTGCTCCAGTATCAATCAAAAAGGTAAGTTTTGGAGCAGAGCATATATCAACAAGCAAAGAAAGCGTTAGTGAATTTTTATTAATTTGAACGGGAATACGAATTAATTTTGTGCTGTTTAGTTTTTCGTCGATATTGTCTTGGGATTGCGATGAACTTGCGCCGTTGTTGCCTGAATGCCGATGAAGTTCGATTATTCTTCCTATTTGGAGAAGGTGATCTTGCAGAGATATTGGCATTATTATATCTCGGTGAAGCTCGACTTTCTCGGAATACTGGCTGCTACCAGTTCCTGTTTTGTGGCAGTCTGTCAGCCGTGTTTGTTGGTGGAGTATTTTTCACCTTTTGGAAATTATTTTGATTTCCTGGGCTGTCGTTAAAGCGATTATTATTCGCAGTTCTTGTACTGCATTCCTCGATTGTATGTCCCAACCGATGACAATATCGACATGAAGGAGATTGTGATGGATATTTAATTTTATTAAAATCTGGAAAGCGTTGTAATTGGGGGTTTAGCTTTGGAACTGCATTGAAATTTTGCGTGGTGCGTTGTATGACTGGGCAACTTGATGCAGCATGCCCCAGTCTATTACCTTTGAAGCAACGAAGATTTGAGTTTATTGTTTGCGCAAATGGAGTTTGATTTATCTTGTTTTGTGCTTGGGAAACGATTTGTTTCTGCTCTAAGTGTGATTCATGCTCAAAGATGTGTGATTTTAGTGCAGAAAAGGATTTATCGGAATGCACTTTTGCTAAGGTCTGTAATTGTGTATTGGATAATCCGTCTTCAATTGCTCTCACAGCCTGACATTCATTATCTTTTAACAAAGATAACGTAGGAGCACCTTGTCTGTTGTATAGGAATGTGTTGCCTCATTTAGCTTGGACAGTGTTGTATTTAATCTCTGCAAAAAGTCTTTTACACTTTCCTCTCTACCTTGTCTTGAATTATTTAATTGAGACTGTAGGGTGGATCTACAGATTTTGATTTCGAAGGTTTGAGTTAACAGAGATTTTAATTCAGACCAATTTGATATTTGATTGTACCTATATACATCATACGCCTCTGCAGATAATTTACTCCTTATTAAGCTAAGGAGGGAGTGTTTTTCGCTCACCGTCGATGCTGTTGCGTACGTGTCATCACAACTTGAAATAAATTTGTGGAAATCCTTAGAATTTCCACTAAAATTTGGAATTAATGACCTTGCGTCTGATAAGGAGAAATGCGACTGGTCTCTAAAAGAGGCATTATGATGATGGTCTGTGAAGTTACGTGTAGTATTATTTGATACATCTTGGAATCGAAAGTCCAACTAGTAGATAAGCTATGGGAGTTCTGGCGCACTTTTTTAAGCCTCCAGGATTTCGCCACAGATGGCGCCACCGTCGTTAGGTAGTTTGAGCCCATACTAAATGCAGGTTTGTGTCTTGGTTGTATTGGTTTAAGTCTCGGCTGGGCCCTAGCGGGATTAACCGGTACTACCAGGATATGTCATTTGGTCTTGACTGCGCTCTAGCGACATTAGCAGGTACTACCAGCATTCTCCCGTACTACGGTTGTCTTAGATAGATATGTAGTGCACCTAAATGTAGGATTTTTATTATGATTCTTCTTGAGCGCCTAAATGTAGGCTTTTGGTTTTGAACTAATAATCACAGTTAATAGTAGGACATTTTTGTTCATGCCAGTGGATTCTAGAGGGGTGGTATGGAGGGGGGGGATAATAAAGATAGGGAGGGGGCGCCCTAGCGGCATTAGCAGGTACTACCAGAATGCTCCGGTACTACGGCTTTCTTGGATGTATGGTACGATTCTCTTGGATATGCGAAGTTTTTTGCTTCACTTTTGGCCCACACGTGGCAGCATGCTACGGTTTTAGGAAGTTTTTGCTTCACTTTTGCCCACACATCGAGATATTAGCGTATTAATATTTCAAGTTATTTTTGCTCATGGAAATGGATTCTTGGCGGTGTGGGGTGGGAGGGGGAACGAAATTTTCATCAGAAATCCTCTACCGCCTTTTGGTTTTCGAGATATTAGCGACATATGTTTGCGCGCAAACGCCATTTCTTGAGTAAGGTACCCTGGCGGCCTTAGCCGGAACTACCAGCATGCCTTGGTTTTGCTGTTTTCTTTTATTAGCGGGAGAGTTCTAGATATCAGCATGACGTCATCATGGTTTTGCTGTTTTCAAACGCTGCAAGTTTTCTTAGCAGGGAAGTTGTAGATATCAGCATTATTCGAATTTCACAACATGACATCACCATTAACAGAATCTAGACGATGTCAGTGAGGGCTCTGGGGTATGTGTATTGAAAAGTCTTATGTTTTATAAACACTTGCTTTTATTTCCAATAAAATTTCTTATTATAAAAGTATTTCTTATAGCACATTGTCCAATATGAACTTGGAAAGATGGCGCATTTGTGTTAATCTCTATTAGTTTTCCACAGTTGTATTCATCTTCTACGTTGATAATAATTTCACCCTCTCCAACTATCTTCTGCATCCAATGAACAAAGATGTTAGAAATGGTGAATAGGAGTGATGTTCAAATTTAGTAACACTGTTATCAAAGGGAGCGTCTGGTGCAATATCTAGTATTCCTTTATTCATTGTTTCAGCGTTAAGCCTATCGATTGTAAATATGCTGTATTTGCAGGTGTTAATGTAGGTCTTGACAGCTTCAAGGTTGTCCGCTGACTAATGATCTTGTCTGCTCCGAACTCGTATTTATCATTATTGTATATCAACATGCTGTGGCTGCAAATGTAACCTGATGGTTATAGTCTCTCCTCTGAAGTTGTTTAACTCACTGTCTTGGTCAAGGAGCTTCAATGTTAGAGAACTTATACGTTTGGTGTTCACAGGCAAATAGATTACATTTTTGGGTACCTCCACTATTTTATACCCAGGCCCAACGTTCGGGGAAAACTCGTGGAGAGTGTGTACTTGTGTATTGTTGAAGAATGATCCTGATATAATATTACATTCGATGCGTATAGTATTTACTTTAATGATGTTGACTGGCAACTCTGATGTATGCACTATATTAGCAGATAAGTTTCTTTTACTGAATCTAGCAGAGGAGCTTTGGATCTCTGTTTTTCAAAATGTATTTCTTCAGTTGCCTTAAATTCACTCTTCAGTGTATTATTGTTAGCCTTTATCGCAACCTTTATCCTTCTCCCTTCTTTATCCAAGTATCCTTGTACATATTTTGCTATATCATCAATCTCATAGGATCCAACAGGTAGCTCAACAACCTCATTCCGTACATGAACCAGATTATTGCTCACATCAATATTTGGTATAGAGTTGTATGTTTGAAAATCAATTAATCCACAAACATAATCCGTTGCTAGCTCCAGCGGGGGAAAGTACTCAGCAGTGAGTAGAGATGAATTTCCCGTGAGAGTAAGTGTTAATGACATGAACTGTTACAATTTCAATATAGATACATTTATTTATAGATAATAATTAATGGCTATAACAATTATATAAAAACTCTAAACATAAGTGACCGCAAATTACTGCATCATAATTCTGATAAGAACTGTAGTTGTACGTAATATTACTACCCAAGTAGTTTATGAGCTCCCTTGGTGGTTGGAGATTGCCAAAGCTATCAAAGTATTCGATGTTATCACCTTTCTTGTAGTACGCTACCCAGTGTGTACCTGCTCCAGTTGAGATGTCAAAGTTAACAATACCGCTTTCTCGCTTCCATGGCTTTTTAGGAAGATTATCACGCATAAATACTCCTCTGAAGTGCCGCAAGTGTGTGGTATACTTGTGAAGATCCAACTCGTTTAGCGGTCGTTTGGGTAGCGTTTTTAATAGTTTTTTGGTTGAGGTTGTAGATAGAGTCCAAGTCCTTTTCTGTACGGCTTCAAGCACAGCCCGTTTCCATCTTTACCAACCGCTATAGTTTCCATTGCTTGGTTATGACGTTCGCTTTCTTCCAATTTTACCTTTGCCGTACTGGTATCATTTACTGCTTTAGCTATGCCTGCTGCACCTCCCGATAGTGCTCCCAATGCTGAAAGCCCAGCAAACAACGGATGAGGAACGGAAGTGTTCCGCCAACCTTTGGTACAGGTATCACTCGTGGAGTTTTAATTGATTTCTTCTTTCTTTTCACAATATTTTTAGCTGCACTAAGAGCTATTTTTGTAGCTTCCATCAAGTCTTTTGGTTTTTTTATTTTTAAAATCTTACGTGCATTTCGTACTGCTTCTCGGAATGTGGTTTGGCGTTTATTTTTATCCTTAAGACCCATACCTAGCTTAATTTTAGCCTTCATTGCGATTGTTATAAGCCAAGCGTTGGCACGTTCACTCAAATTTGTATCCGTAGATTTTGCACGCTGCCAGGCTTTTTCAGCTAATATTTTATCAGCTATATGTCGATCACTTGTATCTTTTTGTCACGAGTATGCTATATCGTGTTCCTTGCAGGCTGCGTCCAGTGGATTAATGCCTGGATCTCCTCTCGCCAATCTTTGTTGTAACTTTGTTCCTGGTCCACAGTACGGAAGATGTAATTCTACAGGTAATTTGTTGATGATTGAATTTAATAGTCCTCTGCCCCCTTTCAAAGATTTTCTGGAGCGTTTCGATTTGTGATCCGGCATCTTATAAGGTTCCGATGATACTGTTCAAATGTAATATAATCACGTGTACTTAATGGTTTCTTGATGATTGATAAGCATAGCTCATTAAACAAGGGGCGCTACCGTAAAGGATTTGATACCTGCATTGTACTATAAAAGGATGAAACATGCGAAAACTTCATAAGTCGAAGTTGTAACTCAGTCGAAAGCACACCGAGTCCTGTGGACCTGCTGAGTAGATTAAAGCTGTTCACTGATTATCAGACCTGTTTGAAAAGCTGTTAACCTGTTATCAGAGCTGCTTTAAAAGCTGTTAAGCTGTTATCAGAGCTGTTAAGCTGTTATCAGAGCTGTTTAAAAGCTGTTAAACTGTTATCAGAGCTGTTTGAAAAGCTGTTAATCTGTTATCAGAGCTGTTTGGAAAGCTGTTAAGGTGTTATCAGAGCTGTTTGGAAACCTGTTAAGTTGTTATCAGAGCTGTTTGGAAAGCTGTTAAGCTGTTATCAGAGCTGTTTGAAAAGCTGTTAAGCTGTTACCAGAGCTGTTCGGAAAGCTGTTAAGCTGTTATCAGAGCTGTTTGGAAAGCTGTTAAGCTGTTATCAGAGCTGTTTGGAAAGCTGTTAAGCTGTTATCAGAGCTGTTTGAAAAGCTGTTAAACTATTACCAGAGCTGTTCGGAAAGCTGTTAAGCTGTTATCAGAGCTGTTTGGAAAGCTGTTTACCTGTTATCAGAGCTGTTTGAAAAGCCGTTATTCAGTTAATATCGAAGATGAATGAAAATCTATTAAAAGAACTCATCAAGACAAGGAATGCAGTGCGAAGGAAATTTAAAGCTCTAAGGATGGCAAGGATTGAAGCAGAAGCTCAACTTGAAGAAACCTTTAAGCCAATCACTAAACCCTTAAAAGAGTTTGTTAGAAGAGTCAAATACGAGCCACCGGATATAGCCAAGTTTGAGACAAAAGACACAAAAGAAGAAGAAGAACAAGAACAAGAAGAAGAAGAAGAAGAACAAGAACAAGAAGAAGAAGAAGAAGAAGACGAAGAAGAAGAAGAAGAAGAAGAAGAAGAAGAAGAAGAAGATGAAGATGAAGATGAAGATGAAGATGAAGATGAAGAAGACGAAGAAGAAGAAGAAGAAGAAGAAAAAGAAGAAGAAGAAGCAATAGAAGAAGAAGAAGCGAAAGAAGAAGCCAATGACATTGTGGAACCTTTTACCCCTCCAAAACGAAAATACGTGAAAATGGAGCCCAGTAGCACACCTGTAAATTATGGAGATTATTCCTTAACATCTGAAGAAGAATTCGCAACACCTAAACATTCAAGAACATTGACAGGAAGGTCTCCTGTCACCTCCCCCAATACGTCTGGAGACATAGTTTCAAACTATTTAAAGCTATTCACTGATAATAGCCCTAAAATTGATCCAACCTCTGGAGTTTACTATGATGACAACGCGTGGAGAATCGGTAATTCAACGTTTGATTTTGATGATGTAGGAAATATTGTTATCAAGGGGAAGAGCTATAAAACAACTTTGGGGTTATGTGAGCTGCTATTTATGAAAGATCCTGTAAAAAGTCTATATACTAAAGAGGATTTAACTAATTATGGATCTATTTTGCGAGATACCAATCCATATTAACGTGACTATGCTGAAGATGGGCAAATAAAGGGTACTAGAGCGGCTAAGTATAAAGCTATCATCAGTAAACTTATACAGCATAAAGGCATGGGACTAATGGGTCTGCCTAAAGAAAACATTGATCACATTTACTGGGATGATCCAAATGAATTAGTGGATAGACTGCGTCTTCTAATGGCATCAAAGCAGGCTGGAAACACCAGTCACAACAATGAAATTGTATCTATCCTGGAGGAGTTTCGAGAAGCAGATATTATAGATTAAATACTACCCCCCCCCTCCCTATTGAGATGTATATAAAGTTTACACAATCATACTATGGTCATCAGTATCAGCCGTTCCTCACATGGGAGAAGTTCAAAACAGATGCTCCGATCGCTGTCATTGATTGCTCACATCAAAATAAAACAATAAAAACTGGACCTGTTGACATAAGGCTAGAATTCAAGACATCTGAAAATATACCGGCTAATACAACAGCATATTATCTGCTTCTACACGATCGAATAGTAGAATACAGTCCGCTGACAAGTGAAGTTGGAAAGTTAAATTAAGAAGATGGCAGTCATCCTAGACATCCAAGGATTCAAAACAAAACTCAATGAATTCATCACTAAAGAACTGGCAATTTTGAACAATGAAAACCAGATGCTGCACTTTATATTTCAACCACCATTCAGATACAAAGATTTGACTTCAGCAAAAAAGAGACAAGTAAAATGGCTTCAACACAATTTTCATGGATTCCGCTGGGATGATGGCTACATACCATATCACAAGCTGTACACTATAGTTGAACCACTGCTTCGAAACAAAACCATATATGTAAAGGGAGCTGAAAAAGATCATTGGATGCAGAAGATAGTTGGAGAGGGTGAAATCATTATTAACGTCGAAGATGAATACAACTGTGGAAAACTAATAGAGATTAACACAAATGCGCCATCTTGCCAAGTTCATATTGGACAATGTGCTATAAGAAATACTTTTATAATAAGAAATTTTATTGGAAATAAAAACAAGTGTTTATAAAACATAAGACTTTTCAATACACATACCCCAGAACCCTCACTGACATCGTCTAGAGTCTGTTCAAGGTGATGTCATGTTGTGAAATTCGAATAATGCTGATATCTACAACATCCCTGCTAAGAAAACTTGCAGCGTTTGAAAACAGCAAAACCATGATGACGTCATGCTGATATCTAGAACTCTCCCGCTAATAAAAGAAAACAGCAAAACGAAGGCATGCTGGTAGTTCCGGCTAAAGCCGCTAGGGTACCTTACTCAAGAAATGGCGTTTGCGCGCAAACAGATGTCGCTAATATCTCGAAAACCAAAGCCGGTAGAGGATTTCTGATGAAAATTTCGTTCCTCCTCCCACCCCACACCGCCAAGAATCCATGAGCAAAAATAACTTGAAATATTAATACGCTAATATCTCGAAAACCAGAGCCCGTAGAGGATTTCTGATGAAAATTTCATTACCCCCCCCCTCCCTATCGTTATTATCCCCCAACATACCACCCCTCTAGAATCCATTGGCATGAACAAAAATTTCCTACTATTAACTTTAATTATTAGTTCGAAACCAAAAGCCTACATTTAGGCGCTCAAGAAAAATCAATTATTACTAATATTAATTCAAAACCAGGCGCAACACTTGAAAACAACAAAAGCCTACATTTAGGCGCACCACACATCCAAAAAAGTGAAGCAAAAAACTTCCCAAAACCGTAGCATGCTGCCACGTGTGGACAAAAGTGAAGCAAAAAACTTCCAAACCCGTATCATGCTGCCACGTGTGGGCCAAAAGTGAAGCAAAAAACTTCACATATCCAAGAGAATCGTACCACACATCCAAGAAAGCCGTAGTACCGGAGCATGCTGGTATTATCGGCTAATGTCTCACTGACAACGTGCAGCATTTGAAAACAGCAAAACCATGCTGATATCTAGAACTCTCTCGCTAATAAAAGAAAACAGCAAAACCAAGGCATGCTTGTAGTTCCGGCTAAGGCCGCTAGGGTACCTTACTCAAGAAATGGCGTTTGCGCCCAAACAGATGTCGCTAATATCTCGAAAACCAAAGCCCGTAGAGGATTTCTGATGAAAATTTCATTGCCCCTCTAACCCCCGCCCCTCTAGCACCTTCTAGAATCTATTGGCATGAACAAAACTATCCTAGGTAGCTTGAATTATTAATAATATTAACTATATCTGAAAAGGTAAAATCGCTAATATCTCGAAAACCAGAGCCCGTAGAGGATTTCTGATGAAAATTTCGTCCCCCCTAATACGATCACCCCAACCATCTAGAATCCATTGGCATGAAAAAAATTTCCTAGCGTCAACTTTAATTATTACTAATATTAGTTCAAAACCAAAAGCCTACATTTAGGCGCACCATATATCTATCCAAGAAAACCGTAGTACCGGAGCATGCTGGTAGTACTGGCTAATGCCGCTAGGGTGTAGTCAAGATCAAATGATACTTCCCGGTAGTACCGATTAATCCCGCTAGGGCGCAGTCGAGACTCAATGAAACCAAATGCCTACATTTAGGCGCACCACATATCTATTTAAGAAAACCGTAGTACGGGAGCATGCTGGTAGTACCTGCTAATGCCGCTAGGGCGCCCCCTCCCTATCTTTATTATCCCCCCCCCCCCCATACCACCCCTCTAGAATCCACTGGCATGAACAAAAATGTCCTACTATTAACTGTGATTATTAGTTCAAAACCAAAAGCCTACATTTAGGCGCTCAAGAAAAATCATAATAAAAATCCTACATTTAGGTGCACTACATATCTATCTAAGACAACCGTAGTACGGGAGCGTGCTGGTAGTACCTGCTAATGTCGCTAGAGCGCAGTCAAGACCAAATGACATATCCTGGTAGTACCGGTTAATCCCGCTAGGGCGCAGCCGAGACTTAAATCAATACAACCAAGACACAAACCTGCATTCAGTATGGGCTCAAACCACCTAGCGACGGTGGCACCATCTGTGGCGAAATCCTGGAGGCTTAAAAAAGTGCGCCAGAACTCCCATAGCTTATCTACTCCAACTGTTCTTGTAGTGCAATTATCGTATTTGAATATGATGTTTCCATATTTATGTAGACATCTTTCGTGAAGTAATCGCTGCCTTTGTCCTTAGGGCCAGCATTTGAAATTATTTCAGTATGAGTTGTTTTGAAATCATCCCAATACCAATGCAGCGAATGTAGTTTTTGAGTTAAATATGCCTGGCTTGCAGTTGGTAGCGAATTAAGATTTATAGACTGGATGATATGTGATATTGTTTTTTGTCTATCCTCCTGTAGCCAAAATCGTATTATATTTTCTTGGTCTTGGTCTGCGTTGTCCTGATTATCTATTGATGCTGCTTTTTGTGAATTTTTGGGAGGTGCGATGTAAAATGGGTTGTTTGTGTTATCCTCATGAGTTGAATTTGATTTCAATCTGTCAGACAGTGTTGCTTTGATTGGGTTGTACCAATCCTATGTCTTATCAGAGCATGATTGTTTAAAATATTCATGAGTTTCGTCGAAATCTTTATGTTTTTGAATAATGGACTCTGTTTCTTCAAAGTCTGTCCAGTACTCTTCTAATTTTTTGATCTTTTCGGAAACTAATTCTGGAGTTCTGTATTTTTTGTTGGTACTGTGGTATTCCTTTAATATTTTTCTGATTTCTTTGTTTTTCTGTATTTGTGACAAGCAAAGCTCATCGAAAGATTTGTTTTCTTCAGTCATGTCTGGGTCGAGTTATTTTGTGGGATGTAAAAATAGGGAAGAGACGAAAATAATAATCTGATACCCAAATAAAAGACAAAAGCGATTGATTTAGGTTATATAAAGAAAAATTGTTGTTATTGTATATAATTAATATTGGAATGGAGTTGATTTATTAATTTTAAATAAAGGTCTGTAACTGAATTAGTCAGATAGCAAGTTAAATTAAGTTTAGAGTTGGTTTTAATTTTTAGCAACTTAATATTTTCTTCCTCTTTTTTTCTATAATTTATTGTAATTTTCTCTATTTAAGTCACCTTATGTTGGATTTCCACATCTATATTTTCGCAATTATTGTGTTCATTTATTTGTTTATATATAAAAAAAAAATTAAATATGCTGATAACCGGAAAATGAGTAAATAGCCAGGAAGTGTAAATACGTGAATAACCGGGAAATATGAAAAAAAAACTAGAAAAACTGTAAATATTGAAACAACCAGGAAAAATTTAGATCACCATGAAATATGCACATAAATTATCTTTTGATTGTTCTTCCAATCAATACCTTTCCTCTGAACGATGGGCTGACAAAGCCGTATCGCAGGGGATCGATTATCGATTTTATTCGAAGTCCTCTGGCCAGCAAGCTCACGAAGTCTTACCGCAGAGGTCGCTTCTAGGAAGACCGCAATCGTATTTAGAATTTATAAATTGAATTTAAGAAAAGGTAAAACAAAAACAAAAATTTGCAAAAACGTGAACAACAAAATTTTTACACTTCTTTCTTCTTTCCTCTTTTTCTTAAAAAAAAAACCAGTTGCGTAGATAATAAAAAAGAGACCGCACCACAGTTTTATATGGACGAATAAATTTATAATGAAAATAATGTGTATATATATATATGAATTATAAATTTTGGAGAGAAAAGAAAAGAACAACAGCTTTTCACGGTACCTTTTACTTTATCCAATATATTTAGGTGTTTGATGTTATTGGAATCCCAAATATGTTGTATTTATTGTTGAAATTGATGAAGTTATAGTTCGAAGTGTCCCTTTTGATGGTTGGTAAAGTTGGTGTAGAATGGTACGTCACACGTCCTGGGTGACGATTTCTGGATGTCTTCCTTCTAAGAATCGTCTCGTTGAGGCAGGGATGAAGCCTCCTTGGGTCCCACGGTGAGCGCTCTGGCGCTTAAACTTTTATCTTTCCTCTAAGTACTTTTTCTTTTTTTTCTTTTTTTGAGTACCCAGGCATATTTTTTTTTTATTTTTATTATATATTTTTTGCTATTATTATTTGTTGTTTTGTTTATTTTGTTTTTATTTTTTTTTTGTCACTGTTTATTTATTCTTATTTATTTTTTTTCAGACAAATTGTATTATTATTTCCTCTTTATTTTTGTGTCGGCTTTATTATTATTTTATTTTTATTTTATTTTATAGGCACTGATTTCGGGGTACCGCTGCCACCAAAATGATATGTTGCTACTCCGTGCTTCTACGAAGAGAGCAGCCACCAGTTCCGTTTTGGGATGGGATTTATTCACTCAAGCACACAAATTATCATTTGGTTATCAACATTTATTTTATTTAAACAATTTACACTCCTTTTGTTTAACTTACTGGATCTTTATATTAGATTCTACAATACGTTATATTAGAGTAAACGATACGTTTAGTTTAACAAGGATACGTTATATAGTACATGTACTAGTTCTCACAATTGTTAATCTACCGTCTTTTTCCGGGACTTTCGATCTTTACCATTTGACGAATTTAAACAAACTCCCCGAGGTTTGGTGTTCTTGCACCCAGGTACCCACGAAAACTTGCAAAAAAAAGCTTTTTTTCTTTTTGCTTTCTCACGACGATGAAAGATCGTACGTGAGAATATGCGATTTGTCTCAAGTGGATTCAATTAGCGCGACGAAAAATGATATCCGATCACACGGCATGTAGGTAGGTATACCGTGCGAGTGGAGTGCATGTCTGATAACGAAATGCAATTTATGCTAAATTGCATTTTGTTACGACATGCAAATGCATTTCTAAATGCATTTGAAATTTTTGAACGCAAATGAGAAATTTAAATGATTTAAATGAAAATTTAAATTAAATTGATTTTTCGTTTTGAGGGTCATTTCTGCGATACATCAATATATTGCATAGGGCAATATATTGATGTATTCACCTTATGGTTGTGATTCGGGGCATTGGGCACCTGAGTCACAACACCGCCAGGCGAGCATTCTCATTCATTGGTTTAATCTCGAGAATTTTTCTATTTCTATCGGTTTGCAGGCAAAAACCGTTGCCACAGACGATCTGTTTTTCTGAAAATTTCGGGCGGGCTTGCTCCAATGCCTTGTGTGATGTTTTACAGCTGGGCGAGTTGCCGTTTGTTTATTGGAAGTTTTGTTAACAAACGGTATATGGCACAAAATATTTGCGTGGACGATAAGGCGACGATGCTGAATTTAGCAATTGTAACTTTTGCGGAGGGACTTAGGAGAGAAAAATTTGCTACCTCGCCAAGATTGGATGAATTTTATGTTTTCAGGTCTTTTACAATTTCTGTACAACGTTTTTTTTTTTGGGATTTTATGCTTCATATGGAAAAGTAGCATAGGGCTGTGGAAATTACAGCAAAAAAAAGAAAATGGGATGAAAGAAAGGAAGCGTGAGGGAGAACGCTACAAATGCTTGTGGTTTTTCATGGTATAACAACAGTTATTTTGTGGTAATAAATTTTTTAAAGCAAAATAAGCAAGTAAGAATTTCAAAAATTTTCATATTAAGCGATATCAGAATTAATTCACATGAACATCATTTTACGGAATATGTACTGAGGACTTATTTCGTGTTATGCAATATTTCGTGTAATAAGTTTTCGTGTTAAGTGAACTCCACTGTATTTCTTAACTGTAGACGAAATACGATACGGTCAACTGATAATTAAGGAAGAAAAGTGCAAAAATTACAATTTTCATGCGAACAATTTATACAATGTGTTGTCAGTTCAAAATCGGCCATTTCATTGTTTAATATTTTTATTACTGTTTCATATATCCGGGGTGTAATGCACAACACCACATCTACTTTTCATCCTTCCTTTATTTATTTTTGCAAAAAATCTTTTACAACAACTTATATCCGTTTTCTTTATTTTATTAAGCCGACCAACCGAATTGACAGTCTACTCAAAAAATCCCATTCCTTTTTGTAACAAGTCCGCATGACGATCTTTGCCAAGAATTTCCATCAATTCCTCGAGTTTCAGTTCGTTCGGTGCCCGAACGAGTATCTTCTTTCTCAGCCGTAAAATGCTCATCATGCACTTTTTACACTGAAAATGCTTTTATTCGGACGTATGTTCATGTCCAAAAGATTTCCGCTGGACGATTGCATGAACGCGGAATTCAATTCGTCGCCTTGGGGAAATCTGCCGACGCGAGCATTTTGGTAAAGACTTGATCGTATCGGTCTTCACTGAGCACAAATGTTGAACTTGATTTCTATGTACATATGTACGAACGATTCGCCGTCTTTTCTGCACGATAGATCTGGCTGGAAATATTTTTTAGTTCGGAATACTTTTTTTTTTCTTTTTACAGCTTTGAGTGATAAATTTTACTGAAGGCAAAATTTGTCACGTGGGTTTTATTTTCTTCCACAACAACTTGGGCTGTAACTTGAAACTTCTGTTTTTTCCAAATCGTTTTGTGAGCAAATTTTTCGTTAAGGAATGTGGGGCACTTGAAGAAATTGCTGGTGCAATTTTCTTCCTGGGTTTTAGAACGTTCTTTATTTTGTTAGAATTTTATTTAGGGGGACGCATGTAGCTATATACCACAATCGTCGTATGTAGCTACATACAACATTACGTAGTCATCTGACTTATTCTGCATAAATGAACTTTCTTTGCAATATCTGGGCATGGTTTCTCCATATATTGATATGTACTCTCACTGGATAAAAGGAAAAGATGGTCTAGTTTTATGTGGTATAGGTGTTATTTATTGGCAGTTTTTTTAACCGATAGAAGGAAAATGTTTTGGGACGAAGTATGGGAATATTGACTACAACTATTATGTTTAATCCGTTGTAATAAAAGGTTGTAATGCTAGTAATTCCTAGAAGTTCTCATTAATCATGACTTCAACTTTTTGTTCCTTTAAAATATTATGGGCATAATCTAATTCTTGCGGGTGTAGTATGTGTTTTGATATTAAGTTTAATTTTGCTAAAACTATTGACTCTGATATTTCCTTTATGAGATTGTTAAGTATAAGTCGATATTATAATTTAATTAATTAAAATACTGGTTTATATAAAGCATTTCGTCTAACCTATTTACTCCTTTCTTAATTTTGTTCTGGAAATTGCTAATATCTATAATAAGCCTGGACACCAATTTGCAATGATGAAGATGACTGCTAGACATTTTGATAATTAGCTTTGATAACTTAAATATATAAAATATAAATTTTCACTTCTAAGTCAGCACTAGTTTACGGAGGCATCACCTACACCTGCTCCGGTAGCTATTGATCCTAATTCTACTAACAATGAATTTCTTCTGTCTTGTGTAGATGATACTGTTGACGCGTCATTATTTCAATCTTATGAAGCGGAAAACTATTCTTCTTAAGCTCCAATTTTAATTTATATTTTCTCGGGTCACAAATGGAGACATTTCATCTGTAACTAATAGCATCAAATCCTATGCGATTGGGGCTGATAAACTTAACCCTGGATTCATTAAGATGTGCTTGTCCCATCTTCTTCCCGCATTCACACATATTTGCAACTCGTGCTTTACTACTAGTAGCTTTCCTGTGTCATGGAAGGCCGCTAAAGTAATGGCAGTGCTTAAAAACACCAGCTCACATTGTAGTGAGTTTCGGCCTATAAGTATATTTTACCATTTCACTCTAAAGTAATTCAGAAAATTATGCACTTACAAATCTCTCATTATTTATTTTTGAATGGTCTTATGCACAAGTATCAATCTGGTTTTCGTATTGTACATCTGCTCTCCTTAAAATGAGCCCATGCGGTCGATAAAGATGAACTAACGGTACTAGTTCTTTTAGATTACTCCAAAGCCTTTGATAACGTTAACCATAGACTTCTTCACATGAAAGTTATAAGGACTTTTAACTTCTCTTCTCATTCTGCAAGGTTAATTTATGACTACTTGAGCAACAGGTCACAAACAGTTTTTGCAAATAGTTCTTAATCATCTTTTATACCAGTGGTGTCTGGTGTACCTCATGGATCCATTATTTTTCCATGTATATAAATGATATATTTGCTCACAACCAGTATTCTAATCAGCACTTATATGCTCATGATGTTCAATTGTATAGATCTAGTGTACTTGGCCTGATTGAGGATTGTATCTCTAGGGTAAATGGAGATTTGGAGGCTATTCGCTTGTGGTCCTGTATTAATAAACTAAGGCTTAATCCCTCAAAATCTAAGTGTTTGCTGATCCATTGGCGTGTACTAAATTTGGACGGTTTTCCGTCAGTTTCCGTTAACAACACTGCTATTTCTATTGTTAATTCAGCTAAAATTCTTGGGATGATTTTCAATAAAACACTTACATGGGATCTGCATATCAATTCTGTTGTGAGTAGAGTTTATGCAGGACTTCGTTCTGCATGGGTGCCTACGCGATTATTTTTAGTGCGTACATTGTTAATACCTATAATGACTTATGTATGTGAAAAATTTGGAAAACTTGATTACAATAATAGAAGAAAAATTGAGATTGCCTTTAATTCTATCATGCGATACGTGCATAATCTAACTAATCTATTTAACTAAAATTATTGAGTTTAAGTGTCCTCGGTATCTTTACGACCTCTTGGTATTCTCTAGGTTCAACAGAACACACCATTTGTTACTACCGCGGAATAATTTCCTTATCACCCAACGCCTCTTTTTTTGCCATGCTATTAGAATATGAAATGACTTACCACAATCGATAAAGACATAATCCAGTCCAACACTTTAACTACAATTAGAAGTACGGTTTTTAATTTTTTTAATTTTAGTAGTTAGCATTGTTTTTTGCTTTTTTTTTTTATTTACTTTATATTGTAATTTTTCATATTTTTAGTTAATTATGCTTTAAATGTTTGAGCTTTCTGTCTCTCTTCCATTAGTACATATTACTAAGCCATATTGTTTTTATCTTGATTTTCTTGTACAAATAAAAAAGGTTTATGTCTTAGTTGTACAATAGTTATGTTAATAATAAATTTGAATTTTTCATATCAATTATGTTGGGTAAAGCAATGACCTCAGGCATGGGTGCTTTTTTCGTAATTCATTTATGCTTGCATAGTGGAATTCGCGTGCGTTGCAATTTTTGATCAGGTTAAGCACTCTTTTTTGAAATTTTTTTTGTTTATATTTGCGTTTGCTTTTTTATATTTTTGTTGTCTGTGATCATACTTTACACCATACCTACTTCTAATTTTATTTGTTGGTTATTATTGAAGCGTTCTATCATCTTTTCATTAATTAATATTTGTTTGGTTGATTGATTGTTAAGTTCGTATTAGTTTAATTTAAGGGTTTCTATTTATATATTGATTTCGACGCAATCTCCATTGTCCACATTACCAGTTATTGTTCATAGCCCATTAATTATACTTCTTTTTATTTTATGCTTTGGTGTTAATAATTCTAAGTTGTTTACGATAAAATCGTATTGCTACCTTAGACTTGCGATCATTGCTAGATATTGTGGATTTAGGAACGGTTCGCGCCTATCAAAATGACCTGATATTAGTTCTAATTGTGTTAACCTTGTGGTTGCATAGGTAGGTTTGTAATATAATATTACCGCCTCATTTATGGTATCTTCTATGGACTTTAAACTATTTTCGCTATGGATTATTCTAACTAACTCGGTCTTTGTAGAATGAAACTTGTCTACAGGAGCACTCCTTGCCGATTTTTTCTTGCTCAAGTTGTTTGAAGGTCTATGTTACATAGATTCAGGAAATCTTTGAACATTGTAGAATGAAACTTGTCTACAGGAGCACTCCTTGTCGATTTTTTCTTGCACAAGTTGTTTGAAGGTCTATGTTACATAGATTCAGGAAATCTGTGAATATTGTAGAATGAAACTCTGGGCCATTATCGGTGACGATCTTTTTAGGTATACCACGGTGTGCGAAAAATGTTTGAGCGATTGTATAAGATTAATGCTATTCCTTGCATATACATTGTATACATACATGGTACACTCGCGAATTTATTAAAATTTGTCGATTATAGTAAGGAAGTTTTCCTTATGTACCACGTATATGCCTAAGGACACACAAGTGGCATTTTCCACATTACGTTCTTTTTAATGGGGCGCCGCACACAAATCTGGCGTGACAAAAGACATGCGGGATTAACCACATGATTGTCATGTGGCATATATTGAGGACCTCACTTAGTGTAGCTGTTGTTGCGCATGTCCGACGTAGCTTAAAATTCTAGTCTGTTTGTTTGAAATGTGAAAGAATTAAAAACGATCCAGAAAATAACATTACATTTTTTGCAAAGCTTAGAAAGCTTTCTTGCGTTATATGGCTACACGCGGAGTGAATATCATAATTAAAATTAACAAAACAATCGTGGGAGAAAATAGCGAAAATGCTTAATGAAACAAGTAAAAATTTGTTTATTCAAATTTTTTAGTAAAAAGTATAATTGTGAAGATACGAATGAATGCTAACGTTTGAATTACAACATTAATATGATTGCCTGATCTATTTTCCTTTTTACGTTATGAAAATTCTCTATAAGAGGACTGTGTAAGGTGTATGTGTGCTGGTTTTATGGATAACTCAGTTTGTATATTCAAAAATATAAAATTTTATTTTTTCAGTCGTGCTATTTCAAGTTTCTTACAGCTATATCACAATTTCATTGAGACTTATTACTAATTTAAAAATTCACAATTCAATAAAACTTAATGTCAAAATAAAACTTCAATAAAATAAAAAATTCATTATAATCCAAGAAATGTCGGCGTAGTTGTGGTTTGCCGCGTCGTTCTGTAAGCGCAAACAAAGTGTCGGTGTGGTTCTGTTCGTACTGTGTTGCTCCATTTTTCTTACTCCTGTAATGAAGAAGAAGAGTTTGGTAGATGAGGAGGCACGAGAAAGTTGTGTTGAGAGCAAATAAATTTGTCTGATTTTGAGAGTTAAACTGTTTCACTCGTACTGCTACGCGAGGGCAGTTGTGAAGTTCTTTGCTTCAGTTGCTGCGTGAGAGCAGTCGAGATATAATACGGAATGTATTATTTCACGACTATAACAACTTGTAGGGCTGCTATAAGTGAAGTTGATGAACGTAACTAATTATTCTGCCTTTATTGTGCAGTTTTTGTCATGCTGGTGCGTGGGGGCATGAAGGCAGCACTGATGACGTTTATCATGTGCGTACCTTTTTGATTGCAGCAAACTTGGAATATTGCTGCGTCTGAGGTTGTAATGATGGCACTTGCGACGTTGAGTCTGGTGCGCTTTTTATGTGTGCAGCAATCTGAGTACTGCTACGTGCGGGAAAGAACTTCCTTCTACCTTGATCAGAATTAGCTTCTGAATATTTTTAGTGCAGAGTTAACCTCTGGAAACAAATCTAAACCAACGGTTGTATGACGTTGTCTAGGCCTTCGGATTAACTCCTTTGTGAGATTGCTTGAGTTAACCTCACTTTGCAATCCTTAGGATCAACTCCTAGCCGACGTACTTGAATTAACCTCAAATATTTATTTGGACAGAATTAACTTCTGTTTCAGAATTGAGTCAACCTCAAATATTTGTGATAGCCAGAATTAACTTTTATTTTATGGATTGAGTCAACCTCAAGTATGTAGGACGGCCAGAATTAGCTTCTGTGTGTAGGATTGTGTTAACCTCAAATATCTGTTCAACCAGAATCAACTTCTGTTTTTGGGATTGAGTCAACCTTAAGTATGTAGGACGGCCAGAATTAACTTCTGTGTGTAGGATTGAGTTAACCTCAAATATCTGTTTATGACGGCCAGAATTAACTTCTGTATTAGGATTTGAGTCAACCTCAATTTATTGGCGTAGAATTAACTTCTATAAGGAATGTCAGAATTAATTTCTGGTTAGGATAAGGATTTTGCTCAGAACAGACTCCAAGGCTTAGGACTTAATCAGATCAACTCTGATTTGGAAAATGGGTGCTTTTGCTATCGTTCGCCGCCTTTTTATAGCTGCTGAAGATGGTCATGTGATGTACTCCTCATGGCGTTGCCATAGCGATGTTTATACCAGTTGCTGCTACGATAGCATCTGGTTGACGTAATGTCAGAGTTATGACATGTCAAATATGTGTATACACGAAGAATTGTGTATTTGGTAAGTTTTATATTGTTTTGTTGATTTAATTCATTTTGTTAATAATATTTTATTATTTTTAGATTATAAAAGTCATCGTGGGACCTTTGGGTTGCTGGTGATTAATTAGGTTTGTATTCTGAATTCTTTCCACTGGAATTTGATTCTTTGTGGATTCCTTTTTGTTTATTTTTAGGGAAGAGCTAGCTGGATTCAACGAGGGAGTAATGTTCAGTACGTGGACGGAACACGTTATTTGACTTAGAGGACTATGAGTTTTTAATTCGATTGTCTTATTCAAATCCTTTCCACAGTTAGTTGTACTCCAGGTGAAATGATTCTATGTTTTGACCTCGCAAGGACTGATTGGTCCCCCATATTTAACAATTCTGACCCCGGCTTAGCTGCACAACATTTTTCCGATTCTTTGTGCTCCATTTTCACGAGGCAAGTGCCCTTGAAAACCATCAAAATTCGTTCTGTTAAGAAATAATTTTCAGGCACCCGGATATCCTGCTCAAATGTCAACTTCGCGATCTATCCTATAGACAATGGGAGAATGACAAAACAGAGCAAAATCTGGCTGAATTTCGTCGCTTGCGTAACCAGGCTGACTATTTAATCAGAGCGAAGGTAAGAGAGGACACACTCAAAGGCGTTAGAGAAGGCAACGTCCTAAATGGAATAAGGTCAATGATCTTGGCCTGGGTCTAAAGCCGTTGACCCGGAAGAATATGCTGAATTTCTTTGTCCCAGCACTGCACTGCTGTCAAACGTTATAAGCGACAGATCAGATGATGTACAGCATATTCCCACTGGACCACGGGCTCCGGTGGATGTTGATGCCTTTAGCTTCTCAAATGTATCTGAGGTTGAGGCTGTGAATGCCTTCCGCAAAATTAAATTAAATGCAATTGGGCACAATGATGTACCTCTCAAGTTTTACAAAATAGTTCTTCACTTCATCCTACCTATCATTACTCATCTGCTTAACAGATTAATTTCATCTTCACACTTTCCTCATAATTGGAAGGTAGGTCTAATCACTCCGATCCCCAAAGTCAACTCTCCATCTCACATCTCCGAATGGAGACCAATTTCCATTTTGCCGAAGATCTCCAAGGTCCTGGAGATGATCATTGCTGATCAAGTCACAGAGCATGTTTAGTTTCATAATCTACTCTCAAAATTCCAGTCAGGCTTCAGAAGGCTACACTCAACAGGGACAGCTCTTCTAGAGGTAACGGCGGGCATTTGTGATCTATGTGACAGGGGTAACGACGTAATTCACGTTCTGTTAGATTTCAGCAAGGCCTTCGACTCTGTCCCTCACTCTTTGTTAATTGCTAAGCTCTGTAACAGTTTTGGGTTCTCCGCTACTGCTTGTAGACTGATTGGTCATTATTTGAGTAACAGATATTTCCTGGTAAACAGTAATGGCACATACTCGTCTATGAGGCCAGTTGTGGAAGGAGTCCCTCAGGGGGCTGTTCTGGCGCCGTTCCTATTTACACTCTTCATGGATGACATCACCGCTGTGCTGACTGATGTACACTTCCACATATACGCAGACGATCTCCAGATCTATTGTGGTGCTCCAAGAGGCAACCTTAGTGAGGCGTCGGTGGTCGTTAACAGGACCTTGGCAGGGATCGCTGACTGGGCAACTATTAACGGGTTATCCCTTAATCCAACTAAACCACAAGCCATAATCTATTCCATTCGTCCCTTGACTGTGGCTAACTCTGCACACCTACCTGCATTGCATTTATTGGGTCACAATATTGAGTTGTCCAAAAAGGCGGTGCTTAACCTGGGCGTGCTCATGGATCCTGGACTCACCTGGGAACCTCAGATCAACAAAATATGCTCTAGAGTATATTAGGGCTTGCGTACATTATACGCAGCATCACAACATCTAGATGGGACAACACGCACCAGTCTTTTCACTGCTTTGCTCTTACCACACTTCTTCTACGTAGATGTAGTATTGTTCCCAATCTCCTGCGGCAACCTCATTAAACTATGCCGTGCTTTCATGGCTTGCGCTACATATGTCTTCGGTTTCAGGCGTGGTTCACGTGTGCCCGCCTGTCTCCTTGAAATGCTTATCCCATGTCAACTAGCCAAAATGTACGAGCTTAGTGTCTGGATGTTGATTTTCAAGGCCAGACGTGGTCTACTACCAGGCTACCTGGTGGAACGGATCAAATGGAGCATTTTAAACCGGTCTAGAATTGTCTTACCAAGGGTGCTGTCGCAATACGGAGGAAGAAAGAAGAGAGGAGAGAATGAAGCCAGGTGCAGTGACTTGTTAAACTCGTTTAAATCAGCAGCTATCGACTTCCTAAATAAGAGGTTACCATTTTCTATATTACCATCTATAAGATCGTCTCTCTCAAGCCATCCGTCATCCTACAAATTTCCACTCGATGCAACTTAATTGCTTTGAGTGCGGTTTTCTATACACATAATTTAATCGGTTGTCCGATATGTCAACCCTATAATTAAAACAAGCTCAATTAAATTAACCTAAATTCAATTAGATCAAGTCAAATCAATTCAAGTCCAATCAATTCAAGTAAATCAATTCAGATCAAGCTATTCGAAGAACCAACAGAACTTAACAGACTATTCATTTTGTCTGATGTATAAAGTTAGTGTTATAACTATATTAATTATGTTTAGTCTCGAGTTCAACAATTGTTTAGCTACATTAAATGCTAATTCAGTTTGCTTGATGTACATAGTGATCTCAAGTTTTAACCATGTTTGCTGTATATAGTTAAGTTTGTTATGGTATGTATGTTGATGAGTGATTGATCAGGACGTGAAGTTCAAACTGTCAGCATGAGCTGACAGATCACTCGATGACAGCGATAGCACAGGGCCGCACGCTAGCACCTCGGCTAAGGGTGGCGGAGAGTGTGGGGGGAGTTCCCGAAATAACCTGCCGCTTGTCATCACCCATAATCAAAAAAATTTCGTGCCTACTTCCAACAAGCCTAGCACACACTCGGTCCTGAAGGGATCCTTACGTCACTTACCTGCATTCCATGGAAGGTGCAGATTGCATGCCTTCCTTGCCAAGCCCCACCCTCCCATTGACTTTGGGTGGCACAATCGTCCAAAGTCCCTTTGTTGACCTATAGAAAGAGAGAGAGACTAGGCAAGCCTAGACGACCTTGTTCTCAACGCGATAGAGGGCTCCGGGATGTGAAGGAAAAAGTAAAAACTTAACTCATCATTACGTTATAATTGAAAATTTAATGAACTTAACCGTTCGTACCAATGACGGATGCTAGAGCCTTTTGACTAATGCTTAAATACATATCATGTTTTACAAATGTGTTCCACCAGATTCCTTGATGGCTTCCTTCTTAACTACGACAATCTAATTACTACTAACAATTTAGATCATATGTAGTTTCAATAATAATCGCGACAATATTTAGAAACTGAATCACCCAGGAGGGAATCTAGAATTCCGGAAGTTACCACTCTTCTATTTCTAGGTCAGAGCAATCTTGTGGCCTGATAGCCGTTCACGAATTAACACGAATTCAAAGATGTATATACAACAAAAAATCCAGAGAAAGTATATTATTCGAAGAAACGAAAAAACCTCGCTTTATACAAAAACATAATAAATGTCGACACTTGTAAAACGTATTTATATGTATAAAATTATATTTAACCCTCATTTTTTCTTTCTAGCTTATGTATGTTTACCTTACATTAATTGCGTAAACTCTGTATTTTTCTTTTTAATTTTTCTTTCTTTATAAGGATTTATTTATTTTTTTTTGTTCTTTAAGCTCTCACTATGCATCGCTGAAGAAGCCACAACATCTCTAATCTTCAACCGTTTGCTCAAATAGCATCCATTTACGTTGTAAAGTACAATAATTACTTTAAGTATTTATAAAATTTGCTGAGAAAAATAGCAATTAAGATGTATATTTCGAAATTATATATATGTTGATTATTAAAAATATAAGAGATCTGCTTTAAATGGATGATATTCTTAGCGAATTAATCTCGAAATCTCTGGGTATGTTTGCCCGAAAAAAATTCTTTAATTTGTATTTCAAAAGTTGGGGTTGTTTTTAATAAATTGATACCTAACAGATATGTGCAGTATTGCGATATGATTCTGAATATTATAAATATAATAAAAATAATAGTTCATTTACGAGGGCCAACAGAAGTAATCAAAAATATTCATATACATACATTGTTAACCCCAAATATTTTATACAGTTCTATACTTTAATACGGGAAAAATCAACAAATCGACTAAATATTTTTAAATTTCAGTACAAAAAGAATTATGTTTGTAATATAATATGGTAAGTAAATATATATTTAAAGTTGACTTACGTGTCGTCAGTCCCCCGAAGGAGCTCCTTAGAGTTGCTTGTACGACGATCGAATACTGGAAATTAAGTGGTGAGATTATATTGTGTAAATAAAGGTTTCTTCGGTCCCCTGAATGATTAGATCTCATATGTCTATTCGTGAGTCAAACCAGATCACTTTCCAAAAAAAAACAATAACAATAAAGACAATAGAAGGGTGGTACCATCAGGACCGCTTTGCTTCACTACACTCTACGATTCGTTCTCCTTGTGGCTAACCGATAGTAAATTCATTCAATTGAGATAATGGCTTATCTAAATGCTTTAAATTATCATTACGCACTGATTCTCTAAATAATATTAAGTTGTTATCTGCTTTCGACTATACGCGTACTTTAATATTTCCTCCTGTAGATTAAATTCGAATTTTTCATTTTAAATTGGGTTCTCACTTAGTATTGGACGGGATCCGGATTCTTGATTCTAAATGAGGCTATCTTGTAGTTCAGTCTAGTATGCTAATTCACCATTCTCTTACTATATAGCTTTAAGCGGCTTTGCCGCAAGTCGAACTTACAATAAATTTAAGGCTTACTTTGCCTAGTTTAGGTCGTGTTAATTCAAGCTCTAATTTCTACTGTACCCTAGATTCTATTCTTATTTAAAATGCTTTTGTCTTGTTAATTGACGGAATGGAATCTAAGCAATAAAATCTTTAAATATATTTCCTGTGTAACTTGTCTTCGCTTTCTTTAAACAAAATTATAACCTCTCCCGCACCATCCTGTGGCTGCTTTTTCGTATTCTCGGGGTACCATGCAATTTCTGTTTGTTTTTTTGTTTCCTTTTCCCCCCTTTTCAGCCACGAGCACTTAACTCCGGGTTCTCCTGTGTCTCCTTGAAAATTGCCGTACACGCTTGGCGATCTTCTTTTCTTATCCCGTAAAATCTCCGTTTCCAGCCTCAATCTCTGTACCTTTTCAATGTTTTTTTTCAAATCCCTGGACACAATAGAATAATTATACTCGACTTTTCCTTTCGATTACAAAACTTTTTACCTTTTTTTTTAATTTTTATTTTAGAAACAAAATTCGTCGATCCATTCAGTCTATCACACAGTCCCGGAAAAACTTGTCACCGACTTCTTCTTCTTTTTATCTGTCACGTCGACATGGCGCCTGAACGTGAGGAAATGCAATTCTCTCGGTCGGGTGCGTTCGCCTTCCGCTGTGGACAGCAGCCGATATACACGCTACAGTACGTGTAGCATATTGCTATATACAATACGCTACGACCATAACAAGTTTAATTCTAAGTTCAGACTTATGTACCATTCTGTTTATTTTTATCTATTATTCGGCAACATGTTGTATTACACTACAAGTCATACTGTAAATCATGCTACAAATTTTTATATTTTTGCTAGTATTTTCACTTTTATTACTTTGCTAGTACATAATTTTTCTTCTGCTGCTCCAGCGTTACTCTATGTTACAATGAATGGCCGCTTTGAGCCACCAGTACTCCTAATTGTTTATGCTAAGGTTTTGCTAGAATATGCATCTACTATGTTTTCATTTCCTATAAGTTTGCTATTGTACTGTATAGCTTTTCTTTTGATGCTCCAACGTTACTCTATGCTACTATGGCTGTTTTGTACTTCCACTACTATTGATTGTTTATGTTCGCTTTTGCTACAATATGTATCTACTATGAAACTCGCTATGATGTGCCCAGCTCTTTGCGTGCCTTTGGCACGGGCACTCAAATAAGTAAATGTTTATGTTTATGTTTCTGTTTAATGTTTATGAATATGTTATGAAGTATATATACGTCGATTTTACGATAATATCAACTATTTAGAAACAAACCATTCGAACAGCACATTCGTTCATTTTTCTAGCTCTAAAAGCCCTATCTTATGTTAAATAAACTAAAAGGATTGTTTTTTTAATTATAGGTATGTATCCAGAATCTCTTCATAAGGTTTCTTTTGATGTTTTTGAAGGTGGCCGCGGCGATAACTACATCATCTTCTGAATCAGATGAACTTATTGAAAAATTATTTGATAACATTTACAGTGGATATTCCATTGCCATGTTATATTATAACGGCCACTTGTGTGTGCGGTCTTCCTAAGTGTAATAATATCTCTAAAAGTTTGCTTGATGTTTCTGTTATTTCGTATTTTAGGTTGTCCGTATTACAATTGCAGGTACTTATATTTTTGGCATACTTCACAACTATTGATTACTTTCCTTCTTATGTTTTTATATTTGTAGATGTCCTAGAGTTTCAGTTATTCCTCTGTGGTTAGAATTTTTGTGATAGTTCCTTATGACGGTTTCTTGAGAATCATATTCCATGACTGTAACAGAAAAAGTAGCCGAATCTGCAAGAAATGGAAAATTATTTGCAAAAATATAGGTCATTGTGATTGCTACAACTTTTCCAAAGTTCCTAGTACATACTGTAGTCAACTTCTCTTTCAAATACTCTACTTTGGCTGGGAGTTGAGATGTCAAACATCCTCGGAAGCAAACAACGAATCATAAATAAACCGAAACCATTAAATTTAAATTTAGAATGATTAGTGTTGGTTAATTTTTCAAATCAAATAAAAGATGGCAATTAATCTGAAGTACTGCATTGATGTGAAAAGTAGAAATGGTAATAGATCTTTAACGTATGAAAAAAAGAAAGTAAGGAAAAGCGGAAAAGGAGTTCACATGAGCCCGGTGACTAGTAATCGTACGCAAAGAGAATAAAAAATCTTATCTTTCACGGTATACGGACCCAAGATTCTTTACTCAAAGTAGTTTATTCAAATTCTTCTGGCCCCTGGACTAATACAAACTCTTGAAAAGAAAGCTACATAAATTAAGAACAGGAAAATTAATAATTGTACTATAACTACTTGCTTTGAACAACATGCAACAATAAATATTAAAATAGGAAGAACTTGTCTGCGACCCAGAGAATGTCAACTCACGAAAAAGAAAAAAAATTAAAGTCGTCCAAAATAGCATTTAAATGCTATCAAATGAAATGGTCACTACTGAAATAGTACGGAATTAGGGTACAGTCTTGTATGACAGCAACTATTCTAAAATTCACAGACCGGAACGAGTATGACAGTTTTATTTATCTCTGTTTATGTCAGGCAGCAGTTTTTCTGATGATGTGTGAGGTCATTCGTAATTTGGATACCGGGTGAGCAAGACGTTTGGTTGCAGTAAATTCAAAACAGGTGGCGATGTCCACAGTAAATTTTTTAAATATAAAAGCGTGAAAGTTACACAGAATCTTAAAACAAGAGTAAAGGGAAAAGAAATCGAGAGGAAAAGTTAAAGGAAAGGGGATACGGGAAGGACTAGAATAAAGAAGGCCACAATTATGGTGATTTTTGATGATTTTTTCCAAAGAGTGTGCTCATGGTCCCTGTATTCAGGATAAGATATGTTTTTTTTTGCTTTAGTTATTATTATTGTTGAAGTTAGTTGATATATATATATTTTATATATACATGGTACCTAACTCAGTCGAAAATCGAATTTTGACTAAAGTTCACGTGAGTTCCAAGTTCCGCGAGGCAATCCTTCTTTTCTGTATAATAGTAAACGTATGATATCAAGGAGAATTGTGACAAATATCTACATTCACCAGTGTAACGAAGATTAATAAATATATATTAGCTTAAATAAAATGTAACTAATAGATTATCCCCCTTATTTGAGCCGCATAATTTGAGTTTCTTGGTCAGCTTTATACTAAGCGGCGGCCCCTACTTAAAGTACATGAAAAAAATTCATTTTACCAAAGTTCACCCCTTTTTCCACTGGACAACGGAGAAACTATGTCTACCCTGCGGATGAAAGGTAACATTTTGGCGCCCAAAGTGGGGTCATCATTAAAAGAAGTGTTTTCATGGCTAACGTGCTACAAATTACAAGTGTAAAATAATATATAAAACATAATTGTCTTTTTAGTTATGCTTCTTCATGGAAATTTCACAAATTTCTAAGTACCTATGTAAATTTCAAACTGCAAGGTTCTCAAAAAAAAGAAAAGAAAACTAAGTTGCATAAATGTTCCAAAATATTTTTTTTTTTTAATATAAATTTCGAAAGTGCTGCAGATTTTGTATTCTAATCAGACTCTCATTCCGTTAGTTTATTTTTTGTTCACTATCCATTTGAATTTGGCCATTGGTCTTGTAACACAACCAAATTAACCCTAGACAATAGGCCGTTTTTTTAGCAGTCAGAGATAAATGCCTGCATTACTCGGAATAAACCAAACTGCCACAGTAAGCATAATTGATGTAACAATAAAATTGAGTCTAGTGTGACTGGTTTAAATGTTGTATGCGTCCGAACAATTTTTGCAAATAATTTTCCAAATGATCTATTGTGTAATACTTAAGTTCATGAGCCCTGGTGCTTTTTTTTTAATGAATTAAGTTTTGAGTTCCACGCAGATCTTCTGAAAGTCAAACAACGACGGAATCGTTATGGCTTTCTAGCTTCCTGATATGTCAAAGGTTTTGATTTGTTTGAAGGCCATGCTTGGGGTTGTTGACTATGCCATAGTGGACCCTTACACTAGAACTTATGCAAAGTCAATTTGTTTGGAGTGGGTATCTCTTGACGCAACGTCCGCAGGATTTTCCTGGTAGAATATACATTTGCATATACTTGTATTAAACATAACCTGTATTTGCCTTACTCTGTTTGGCACAAAGGTATGCCAATTGTTTAGATTTTTTGATATTCATACTAAAATGATTTCAGATTCACACCAGAATATGTGAGGTGAACTATTTCCAAGTTGTCAACAGTTGATTTGAGTATTATGTATCTGCTGGGATTTATCGAATACAAATTTTGTTGTATACATTATCGGTATGTGTTGATGAAATACTCAGCACTTTTCTCTTTTCTTTTTATTTACATATATACTTTTATTCCGTTATTTTTTATTCACTATTTTACACTGTTTTCGTTTTTGTGTTCCTACTGAACCTTTTCCAACCGAGAGCCCGACACCGACAGATATCGAAAATCTACTTTCAAAAGTAAAAAACTCTAACCAGAAAAACCGTGACAGTCTTCACCGTGATTTTAAGTCCACTCCGGCCAAAAGAGCTTATCATGCACTTTCGACCAGTGTTGCCACTCAAAAAAATGTGTGTGTATCCAAAACAGTTCGGAAAATGCCATATCCATTAGAAAATGAAACGGATATCCGGTAACTATCCTGCCCAAAATTAACAAGTGGTAAATTATGGTGTATAAAGACGAAACTCACTGCATTTTCGGCAACAAGCGATTTCACTTATTTTCATAAATAAGACCAACTTCGGACAAAAGGCTTTCGCTACAGACGCTGCCGCAAAGACCTGAAAGATACCATTTGGCAAACTTTTTCAAATGTGGGTACTGTTTCGAATAAGCTGAGCACCAAATGTAAGGGGTCCCCACTGATAAATAATGATAGCTTAGCTACAAATACTAAAGTAGACATCAATAACATTCTCTGCCTTCAGGGCCACTATGGAAGATGTGATAACTTTAGGGTCTTGCGTTGGTCTTTTCCAAATAGGAAAAAGTATTGAGTGCGATTTTTATGTCTGCAATAACTCTCTTAATATAGATACCTTTCGATGGATTACTAGGCCGTAGTTTTCTATGGGATAATACAAATATTCTTACTACAGAACGAATACTACGTTTCCCTCGAACTAAAACTAACCCGCTCGACTTGAAAATTCCTTTTGCAAAAAGCTTTACTAGCCAAATCCATGTCCCAAAACAAGGTCGAAGTGTACAAAAACTTCAATATTAACCAACAAATAAATAACACGAAACAGTCAGGAGGAAAGAACAACACTTCCAATACAACGTATTTTTGCCAACAAACCAATAGAAAGAACTTCCGAAACTTCACCTGCGAATACAAGCACAACAAAATCACTTAGTAGCAGAACTGCGATACGAATACCTCCTCGATCAGAAATGGTATTAGAAATACCAGCACAAGACTGGCAGAAGAGGCATGAGGAAACCAAATTTCAAACAAAACAAAATCGATTACTCCTACTTGAAAACGAAATAAATATTGATCAAACCTACAACAAAGAAGAAATGCGGGCCATAAAGGGTCTCCTGTCAAGAATTCAATGATGTTTTCCATTTAAAATGTGACCACTTA